>JAWZYT010000077.1:7500-55000 GCA_034508575.1 Petrolisthes manimaculis | reverse complement strand
TAATAATTGGGGGTGGCGTGGCACAGTGGATAGTGTAATGGACTGTGGCTGTGAAGGACCAGGGTTCAATCCCACCTGAAAGCATCTGTTAAAAATGTGGGCTGTGTGTGTGGGGAGGTGGAGAGAAGGTGTGTGTGTGTGTGTGTGGGGAGGTGGAGAGAAGGTGTGTGTGACAGAGTGAAAGAATGTATGTGACAGAGTGAATGAATGTGTGTGTAGAAAGCCATTCCCATTCCCCCCAAGCCTGTCCCCTACTCCCATACATGCAAAATAACCACAGGAGAAATAATAAACAGAACAGTAATTACGAAAGTATATTACATCTTCAGAAAATTTTATATATATATGTGTGTCTTTTGTCTCTCTCTCTCTCTTTCTATGTGTGTGTGTGTGTGTGTCTTTCCCTCTCACACAGACACAGAGGGAAAGACACACACACCTCTCTCTCTCTATCTTTTCTTTCTTCTTTTCTTCATTCTTCTCTTTCAAAAACCAATCTGAAACAAAAATGAATAATTAATTAATAACAAAAATGAATAATTAATTAATAACAAAAATGAATAATTAATTAATAACAAAAATGAATGATTAATTATTAACAAAAATGAATAATTAATTAATAACAAAAATGAATAATTAATTAATAACAACATTAAATATTATTAAATATATATTTGTTCTATTTTATTACAATTTAATTTGAATCAAAACTAAAAATATTATTACTTTCAAATAATATATATATATATATATATATATATATATATATATATATATATATATATATATATATATATATATATATATATATATATATATATATATATATATATATATATATATATATATATATATATATATATATATATATATATATATACTAGCTGGCTCCGCCGCCCTTCGGGCGGCTAAGAGCCGCTAGCTCCTGCGGAGGGCTGGCGGCCTGCGGCCGCCCTTTCACCTCCCAAAGGGCAGTGGAATTTTCATACATGATCACAGAGTTCTAAATAAGCAAAGAATATAATAATACAACACTGATATGTAACAAATACAAACTCCACTACCACCACTACTACATCAACCACTACCACCTCCCCTACTACATTAACTACTACCACCTCCACTACAACTACTACATCAACCACTACCACTACTACTTCCACTACTACCACCACTACCACTACATCAACCACTACCACCTCCACTACTACCACCACCACCTATTCCCGCACCCCCCACCCCACCCCAAGCCTTACCTTACCTAGTGTATGTGTGTGTTTGTGTGTGTGTGTGTACGGTAGGGATGTGTGTGTTTGTATGTCTGTGTATGTGTATGTGTGTGTATGGGGCATGCTTGGGGTGTGTGACGGTAGGGGACAGGCTTTTTACCCCCACCCCCCGCCAGCCTGTCCCCTATTCCAGCACCCCGCAAACCCCCCCACCCCAAGCCTGTCCCTTATTCCCGCATATATAGTCTCTCTCACATACAGTCTCTCTCTCTCTCTCACAGTCTAGCTATCTATCTATCTCTACCTCTCACACACACTATATCTATTTTTCACTCTTTCCCCCCCCCCCCCCACACACACACTATCTTTCTCTCACACACAAATATAACCAAACCCAGTATTACCTCTCTCTCTCACACACACACCCTCTCTCTCTCTCTCTGAAATTAAAAATAGAGATAGAGAGAGAGAGAGAGAGAGAGAGAGAGAGAGAGAGAGTTTGTGCGTGTCACTAATCCAGGGGTTCGAATCCTCCTCAAAACATTAAAAAAAATTGAAAAACATGAAAAACTTTTTTTTATATAGGTCCAAAACACTCCCCAAGTATTAGCGATGACACACATGTAAAAATTTTCACTCTAGGACGAAGGATCAGGGCGTGCATAGAGGACACATACACACACACACACAGAGACACACACAGAATTTCGGCTTTATGTATATATATATATATATATATATTATTTGAAAGTAATAATTTTTTTAGTTTTGATTCAAATTAAATTGTAATAAAATAGAACAAATGTATATTTAATAATATTTAATTTTGTTATTAATTAATTATATATATATATATATATATATATATATATATATATATATATATATATATATATATATATATATATATATATATATGTATATATGTATGTATGTGTGTATGAACCTTACACTGTCTTGTTACCAACTTTGGTTCATGACTGTATGTGTGTATGTGATAAATACACACACACAGTAAGTCAATAACTCACATTAACTGGTAGTGTAGTAGTGGTGGTGGTAGTAGCAGTAGTGGTAGTAGTAGTAGTGGTAGTAGTGGTAGTGGTAGTAGTGGTAGTAGTGGTGGTAGTGGTAGTAGTGGTAGTAGTAGTGGTAGTAGTGGTAGTAGTAGTGGTAGTAGTGGTAGTAGTAGTGGTAGTAGTAGTGGTAGTGGTAGTAGTGGTGGTAGTAGAAGTAGTGGTGGTAGTGGTAGTAGTAGTAGTAGTAGTAGTAGAGAGAGAGAGAGAAAGAGAGAGAATACTTGTATAGGGCACAAATATCCACATACATACATATATACACAAATTCATAATACATAGAGAAATATATACACACATACACACAAATACTAATACATACATACATATACAAATATTGTATGAATAATAATAATAATAATAATAATAATAATAATATTAATATTATTAATAATAATAATTACTAACCTGATAATATGTTTGTTTGTTTGTTTGTGTGTTCTATCTTTAGTAAACAACAACAACAACAACTGTCTTCATCTGTAAATAAATAATAATAATATAAAAATATACAGATAAAATTATACACACATACATAACCTATTAAAATACACACAGACAGACATATACAAACACACACATAGACTTTAGAATACACACATACAGACATGCAAAATTCAAAATATACACACATAAAAATACATTACATATATAATTTTAATATACACACATATACATACATACATAATTCAAAACACATATATACATACATACATACACCAAAAAAACATACATACACAAAATTGAAAATACATACATACATACACACTTTAAAATACACATACATACATACAAACATACAAAATTGAAAATACATACATACAAACACACAAAATTCAAAATACATACATACAAATATACAAAATTGAAAATACATACATACATACACACAAAACTCAAAATACATACATACATACAGACTTTAAAATACACATACATACATACAAACATACAAAATTGAAAATACATACATACAAACACACTTTAAAATACACAATATTTACCTAAAATCATCTGGCAACACTGTACGGCGGCCATCATGAATAGTGTTGCCAGATCTATTTGGCATCGTTGCTTTAACTTTACCTTTACAATTTCACTTGTTTACCTAAAATCATCTGGCAACACTGTACGGCAGCCATCATGAATAGTGTTGCCAGATCTATTTGGCATCGTTGCTTTAACTTTTCCTTTACAATTTCACTTTGTTTGCCTAAAAATATTTCCATGCATCTGGCAACACTGTACGGCGGCCATCATGAATAGTGTTGCCAGATCTATTTGGCATCGTTGATTTAACTTCACCTCAGTATTATTATTATTATTATTATCTCTGATATTATTACTGTTATTATTATAATTATTATAAATTCATGCACATATCGTTAATATATGTATGTATGTGTAATAATTAAATAAATATATTATTATCAATTAAATAAATGAAATAGCGACATATGGCAATACTACCAACAACAACAACGGTCAGTATTAATTTAGTCCTTACTGACACTCAACATACCGCTAGTTAATATTAAGTTTTCATTGGCTGGTAGGATAGACAAGGTGCTTTCTCATTGGCTGATAATATTTAAATAATCCCTACTGACACTCACCTTCTGATTGGCTTGTAGGATAGAGGAGGTGCGTTCTTATTGGCTAATAATATTTAAATAATTCCTACTGACACTCACCATCCCGCTGGGTTATACTGTGTTCTCATTGGCTGGATTGGTGGAGGCGGTGAGTTCTCATTGGTTGACGGGTTTGTTTTGGTTACCCTGTGGTGAGTGCCAGGATGTACCGGGTTCATCTTGACTTTCACTAGTCGCTGGGTAAAGCTGAGTTCTCATTGGCTATCTAGGGGAGTTTTGGGTAAGAGATGTGCTGTGATTGGCTGGTTTGGTTTGTTTTGGTTAATGAGGGTGAGTGCTAGAAGGTACTATAGTCCTTTCTTCTAGCTCGTTTCTTTGTCCCTTTCTCTCTCTCTCTCACTTTATTATCTATCTTTCTTTCTTTCTCTCTCACTTTTATCTTTCTCTTACTTTCTGTTTTTCATTCTCTCTCACTTTTATCGTTCTCTCTCTCTCTCTCTCTCTCTTAAATAAATTAAAAGTAGACAGATTTAAACAGTGTTGCCAATATTTTATAGCCAAATCTTACTATTAATTAAAAATATAATTATTATTAATATTATTATTATTATTAATAATATTATTACTGATATTTTTATTATTATTATTTTGTTTATTATTATTATTATTTATTATTATTATTATATATATTTTTTTTCTCTCTAATATTAATTCTGATATTTTTATTATTATTATTTTATTTATTATTATTACCTTATTACCTTATACAGAATAACTGTGTGTTTTTTACTAGGCTTGAGCATCCATGGTATATACGATGATGTGGCACTGTACGATGGCTCTGTGGTTTGTCTATGGGGCCATCGTATCGATACCATGCCATCGTATACACCACGAAAGTTGTTTAATAATAATCACTGGAATTATAGCCGTATTCAAGAACATCCATGGTATATACGATGATGTGGTACTGTACAATGGCTCTGTGGTTTGTCTATGGGGCCATCGTATCGGTACCATGCATCGTATACACCACGAAAGTTTTTTAATAATAATCACTGGAATTATAGCCTTATTCAAGAACATCCATGGTGTATACGATGATGTGGCACTGTACGATGGCTCTGTGGTTTGTCTATGGTGCCATCGTATCAGTACCATGCATCGTATACACCACGAACGTTCTTGAATATGAAATAATGACCATGTGTTTACCTTATGTGGTTGTTCCCTGTCAGGCTCTCAGTGTTGCCAGATGACTTTGTACTCGTCAGTGTTGCCAGAACCTAGTAGCGGGAGCGATGATTATTCACAATATTTTAAGTATCGCTTACTAGATCTCTACTTTACTTATATTACTTATATTAAAAGTGTCAAGGAATGCATTTCATAAGGTATGCAGTTGATGTAATGTTAATATAATCACGTAAAATGAGTTTAGAGTTGATGTGTGGCGTGCAGTGTCCCTTAGATTGAAGGAGACACCAAGATGTATGTATGTATATACAGTCGTGGTCAAAAATAATCATCCATATAGGGGTAACTCACGTAAGAGTTTGATAGCTTCCCTCTGTTCCTTAGCTGATAAACTATCCAATAAATAGGTTAACTACCATCTTTTAATTTAATACAAGTAGCTACACACTACTTAAAACAATAACACACACACACACACATTAACTACCATCTTTTATTTTAATACAAGTAGCTACACACTACTTAACCCCTCCGCGATGGGATAACTATGGATAGCCATTTTGTCAGTCCGGGGCTAGTCTTACTTTCCCTACTGTGTGGCCGGGCGCTTTTGGCCGATTTTTCCAAAATCGCTCTATTCCACTTACTCTGTACGTCTAAACTACGATACTGAACAACTTAAATTTGGTCTTGTTAGCACCATCAACTCTTCCTCTTTCCAATAAAACCAACCTCAGCTCTCTACAACTCTCCGTTGCCGAGAAAGTAAGTGAGGAATGAAGGGTACTTTTTCGTGTGAGCGCGGCTGTGTTCGCTTAGGTGGCGTGGCTCTGACGACAACTGAACGTGGCCCGCGCGGGTGGCAGTCAGTGTTGTAAGTAAGCATGGCGCACCACAGAATCGGACACGCACGAGAAATCTAATCCACATCCATCCATGTTTACAGTCAGTAACACACTGACTGACGATGGTGATTTGTAGGGATGGTGGTGAAGTATAGCCAAGTAAAAAAAAAACCGCCAAATTGGGCTCGCAAATGCCGACATTGGCAATAGCGGTGCTTCATCTCGCCCGGTCACCACATGGCAGGGGTGTAAGACACCACCCGGAGGTTTCCTGGGTCCGTCTATGACCGCGGTCCGGACGTTAAGGGTTAAAACAATAATAATATACGTGAATATGAAAACAATAAACAGCAAATTGTTAAAGTTACCCATACATGGATGATTATTATTGACCACGACTGTATGTATGTATGTAGTATGATTAAATGCTAATTGGTGATGACTTCATATTAATGACAATCACGCCTCTCTCTCTCTCTCTCTCTCTCTCTGTGTGTGTGTGTGTGTGCGTCTCCACTCTCCAGCCACATACTACACTCATACAAACATACATACACATACATACATACACTCATATATACATACACATACATACATACACATACATACACTCATACATACATACATACACATACATACATACATACATACATACACTCATACATACATACACATACATACATACACTCATATACACATACATACACATACATACATACAGACATACAAACGCAAAACATCTCTTGCTTTAGCCTTCATAGACTTTCGGAAGGCCTTTGATCTAGTGGATCACACCACAGTGATAAAAAAAGGGCTTAAATTAGGTCTCCCTGGATATCTTGTGGCATGGTTGTGTGACTTTCTGTTTGAGAGACAGCAGGTCACACAGTATCAAAATCACACCTCCACCTCTCTAAACCTGACCTGTGGCATCCCCCAGGGAACAAAAATGGGCCCAATTTGCTTTATGTTGCTAATTAACGACGCCCTCACTGACACACCACACCGCTGGAAGTATGTGGATGACTCTACAGTAGGAGTCACTATTAATAATGACTCTCCTGATTACAGTCATTTACAGAATATCCTTGACCACCTGCAATCCTGGACCAGAGAAAATAGTGTCACCATCAACCAAAGCAAGAGTGTAGTGATGCACATCAGTACATCCACCACTCCAGTACCACCACCTAATGTCACTATTGGCTCTCACTCACTACAGCTGGTTGAGTCAACTAAACTTCTGGGAGTCACCATTGATAATAAACTGGATTGGAAGCAACACATCACCACCATCATCAAGGCAACCACCTACAGACTCTACATGCTGAAAACAATGAAGTCCCTGGGTGCCCTACATCAACAACTCAGGGATATATATACTACTTTCATCCTACCCAAGTTGACCTACTCATCTCCAGCCTTCTCATCATCACTAACCATCATACAACAACGCAGGCTGGAGAGGGTACAAAAGAGAGCCTGTAAAATTATATTGGGGGTCACCTACACTACATACGACCAGGCGCTAATCTCCCTTAAGCTACCCTCACTGACAGAGAGACACCACCGTGACCTCCAGACCTTTGGGGAAAAGTTGCTGCTGCACCCCAGACTCCGTCCACTTCTACCCCCCACCCTACCCCCTCCATCTAGGGCAGCCCGTCACTACAATAAACTGAAACCAATCAAAGCAAGAACGGACAGATACAAAAATAGTCCTATTCCTACCATCACAAATATAATAAACAAGTAATCATCCACTCTATTCATGTATCATCTTTGTATATATATTACACATCTTACTCTATTCATCCATTATGTCCATTATATCAATTTATTATGTATGTATATTTTCAGCCTCGGGCTGCACTATGTTCAATAAACCGTTTATTATTATTATTATTATTATTATTATTACATAATAACTCACTCTGATTGGTCCACCTCAAAATATCAATACTTGAACATGATCGGTGATTGGCTGACATTATGACAGTATGTGTGTGTTAATATATAGATCTATACGAGTCTTATAGGTGTTATATAGTTTGTATAACCTTATAATACAATAACAAACACAAATATCAGAGTTTACACACTCGTATATGTCTCGTTTATTTATAATTTGATGTGAAATTTATGTAAATCTAGTTAAGTCTATCTATTTCCCTATTCTCCTTTGGCTGGGAGAATGGGAAGGGATGGATAGAGATTGGGAAGGTTAGGAAAGAGAATAGAAAGTGTTGAAGAAGGATGGGAAGCTTGGTAGAAAAAAGAGAAGACTTGATAAATTTAAGGGTTAACTTAAATATTTTTTTATGAAATACGATAACTCAAACATGACGAATTAACTTGAGAGGTGCATGTGTGTATGTATGTATGTATGTGTACTTACTGGGTGTGTGTGTATGTATGTATGTGTGTATGTATGTATGTGTACTTACTGGGTGTATATGTATGTATGTATGTGTGTATATATGTAAGTATGCTTTTTTTTTTTTTTTATATGATCCGACACTGGACATAGGCTTAATCAAGCCCGTTATCGTGGTCCAGGTCAACTGATGTTCACACACACACACGTCACGACTTCCGAAATGGTACCCAGCCACAGAGAGAGGGAAGTGAGGGTGATTCCCAAATACTGCAGCTGTTGTGGTACCAGCGAGGGTGTTTTACGACGTTCGGTGGCCTTATGGTTAGTGCCTGATACTCAAATCAGAAGAGTAAATATTCTCAGGCCCTCACAAGAGAGGATCGATCTCCCGACCTCTAGGGTATGAGTCCAGAACACTAACCACTCGGCCACCTCCCCTTACTTACTGGGTGTGTATGTATGTATGTATGTATGAGTGTATGTATGTATGTATGTATGTGTACTTACTGGGTGTGTATGTATGTATGTATGTATGTGTGTATGTATTTTTGTATGTATGTGTACTTACTGGGTGTGTATGTATGTATGTATGTGTTTATGTATGTATATATGTACAGTCGTGGACAATAATAATCATCCACATAGGGGTAACTTTAACAATTTACTGTCTAATGTTTTCACGTTCACATATGATATTATTGTTTTAAGTAGTGTGTAGCTGCTTATATTAAATCAAAAGATGGTAATTAACCTATTTATTGGAAAGTTTATCATCTATGTAACAGAGGGAAGCTGTCAAAATCTTACGTGAGTTACCCCTAAATGGATTATTATATTTGACCACGACTGTATGTGTACTTACTGGGTGTGTATGTATGTATGTATGTATGTGTACTTATTGGGTGTGTATGTATGTATGTATGTGTGTATGTATGTATGTAAGTGTACTTACTGGGTGTGTATATATGTATGTATGTGTGTATGTATGTATGTATGTATGTATGTGTACATACTGGGTGCGTATGTATGTATGTATGTATGTATGTGTACTTATTGGGTGTGTATGTATGTATGTATGTGTGTATGTATGTATGTATTTATGTATGTGTACTTACTGGGTGTGTATGTATGTATGTATGTGTGTATTTATGTATGTATGTATGTGTACTTACCGGGTGAGATGGAGAAAGTAATGAATGTGTGTATGTATGTATGTATGTATGTGTACTTACTGGGTGTGTATGTACGTATGTATGTATGTATGTATTTATGTATGTATGTATGTGTACTTACTGGGTGAGATGGAGAAAGTAATGAATGTGTGTATGTATGTATGTATGTATGTATGTAACACGTGTTAAGGGTGTGTGGGAATAGGGGACAGGCTTGGGGGTGTGTGGGAGTAGGGGACAGGCTTGGGGGGGGGGGACTGGGTGGGTGTGGGAGTAGGGGGACAGGCTTGGGGTGGATAGAAAGCCTGTATGTCTTCGATGTTAGAGTGTATGTGTGTGTGTGTGTGTTTAGAGAGAGAGAGAGAGAGAGAGAGAGAGAGAGAGAGAGAGAGAAATAAATATCCACCAACATACACACACGCACGCCGACACAAACACACAAATATATGGCATTACGATACCATCTTTCCTCATACACACACACACACACACATACACACACACACACACACACACACACCGGCACAAACACACAAATCTATGGCATTACGATACCATCTTTCCTCATACACACACACACACACACACGTACACACACACACACACACACACACACACACACACACACACACACACACACACATATATATACACACACACACACACGTACACACACACAAACACACTCGTTCTCAGTCCTTTTCCAGAAACCAAAATTTTGACAGACTCAAAATGTCAAAAATCCATATATGTCAATTTTGAGTAATGCATATGAGAGGGGGGATAATTTTGAGGGGGGGTATAGTACCAAGGGGGGGGGGAGCTAAATTTGGTCTGTTTTGCTCTGAGATAAACCGTTTTCGAAATATATGCAAATTTGGACCCAAAATTTTGAGTCAAATTTTGAGTCGAATTTTGAGTAATATATATATGGATTTTGATGAGATTTGGTGAGAAGGGAGAATATAACATTAGGCACAAATAGGTTTTTTCAGATTTATTCTATTGTTTATACTTTCCAAGTTATAAACGTTTTTTTTAGTTGAAATTTTAATCCAAAAAAACGCTCATAAGTCAAAATGTTTTCGTTATAAACCAAAAGTCTGTGTGTATGTATTTCTCTGTGTGTGTGTGTATGTATGTATGTATGTATCTTTGTGTTATGTCTGTGTGTGTATGTACTGTATTATGTATGTATTTGTGTATGTCTGTGTGTATCTCTCTCTGTGTGTGTATGTATGTATGTATCTTTGTGTATGTATGTATGTATGTGTGTAAACTATTATATTTGTGTTTGATATTGTATTATAAGGTTATACAAACTATATAACAACTATATATAACTCGTTAATAATTAGGTGATATAATTAGGTATATAATTAGGGGATATAATTAGGTGATGTAATTAGGGTATATAATTAGGTGATATAATTAAGTGATATAATTAGATGATATAATTAGGGGATATAATTAGGGGATGTAATTAGGTGATCTAATTAGGGTATATAATTAGGTGATATAATTAGGTGATATAATTAGGTGATATAATTAGGGGATATAATTAGGGGATATAATTAGGGGATGTAATTAGGTGATCTAATTAGGGTATATAATTAGGGTATATAATTAGGTGAATAATTAGGGTATATAATTAGGTGATATAATTAGGTGATATAATTAGGTGATATAATTAGGTGATATAACTAGGGTATATAATTTTGTGATATAATTAGGTGATATAATTAGGGGATATAATTAGGTGATATTAGGTGATATAATTAGGTGATATAATTAGGGTATATAATTTTGTGATATAATTAGGGGATATAATTAGGTGATATTAGGTGATATAATTAGGTGATATAATTAGGTGATATAATTAGGTGATATAATTAGGGTATATAATTAGGGGATATAATTAGGTGAATAATTAGGGTTGTACACAATAAGGCAAGTGCTGTATGCCACAATCATAAGATAATACACAGGTAAACAGACTGCCTGCCTAAGACCCTGTACACAAGATAAGCAGAGGGCAGATATTGGTAATAAACAGTGTGAGTCACAGTGGTACTCATGTGAGAGTAGGGAGAGAGTAGAAAGGAGAGTAGGGAAAGAGAGTAAGACTCCGACATAACCAAGGAATGGTCACAAGGAGATATGCCTAATCCACAGATAATATAAACTGATTAATGTAGCAGAATGGGTAGGACTAAGAACACGAGGACTATACCTCATGACCACATGACAACCAGACACGTGGCTTCCTACCACAAGACCCACGTGGCTTGTCTGGCCACGTAAGCATGACAACACACAGTAATAATTGTATCCAAAGACAACTGACAACTCAAGTGAAATTGTATATAAACAGTGACACTTACCTAATAGGTAGGATTCTTAAACTTGCTCCCTTAGGGCTATTATACATAATTGTCTCGCCAAGAGAGACACACTACTCTATCAGAAAAGAAGCACATCAATATCATTTCCTGTCTGTGTGTGTATAGAGATATAAGTGTAAATAAATGAACTTTCCATGTTACAACTGTGAAGTCAATTACCTTAGAAAACACCCACGTCTACGCTAACTAACTAATAATAATAACAATACTACAAGTCTCAAGAAGCAAATACAAATAAGTTACCAGAGCTTGAACGAGTTAAAGCCTAACAGGACTGGTACATTATGGTGGCAGCAGTGGTTGCAACAACAAGATTGCAAAGGAGTTGACTTCCAGGGAGTACAGTGAATAACATAGTTCAAGGACAAGTTGAAGATTTTACTTGTAAATTTCTCTCAGGTAATTTCTTCTCACGACCTCTATAAACGAGGGAGATAAACCACAAATTCATCACCTACAAGATACCTACTTCAACATAACTGCAACTAGACCTACAACGGGACCTCATCTACTTCACAACAATCAATCATCACTACCCCAGGCGTCCCTGTACGTAAATTCTCTCGTAAGGACAACGCCATCCCTTCATCACTACCCATGAGCGTCCCTGGAACGTAAGGACGCCATCCCTTCATCACTACCCATGAGCGTCCCTGGAACGTAAGGACGTCATCACTTCATCACTACCCATGAGCGTCCCTGGAACGTAGGACAACGTCATCACTTCATCATCTCCATTCTCCAAGCTGACACCTTGTTACGTAAATTCTCTCGTAAAAGGCAAGTCAACATTCATCATCTTCACTCCAAGAATGACTACTAGTGTGTTAGTGTGCGAGCTACTCATCACCACGACTGGCCAGACACCCCACCTAGACGTCAACTCGTCGTCATCATCGTTGCAACTAAAGTACTAAAAGTAGGTACACATTACATGTACATTACATTATTTTTCACTTGTCTACGAACATGTTAGGATAAAATTAGGTTTCCTCATTAAAGCCCAGAAAGAAAGAAAAAAAAAAAAAGTGCCAAATTAAAACAAAGTAAAGAATTCTTCCCCATTAATCTAAAGGTATCGCAATAACTTCGAATATCCCTGATAATGATTCAGTACCCTCTGAGCTAGATTCCCCTGCCTCTCTAAAAAGTCTCGTTGTGGTGCCAACACATATGAGTACATTTTCTTCTTCTCCAACCATAACCCCATTAAAAACTCAATCTGTCTATTATATCATTCTGTATTATCACTAACAATGACTACTCCTCTACAATCTCCTATCGTCTCTGCTCATCATCTAACAAATACTGATTCCACTGTCTCTTCTATGCTAACAATGAAACTCTTACCTACCACCATTTCTCATGTAAAGCATTTTAAGGGAGATAATCCAAGATATGGGATTCATCTCTTCTTGCATCATTTGGAGAAGATATTTTGCAAAGCGAATATAGAGCAGGACGAACATAAAATAGCATTGGTAAGAGAGTATATTGCACCGGATAGTCCAGCCAGTTATAGGTTAAACACAAGTGCTTTTTCTAATCCAAAGAATTTAACGTCATATGCCACATTTAGACAGTCACTTATTGATGTTTTGGGGGATGGTAAAGTACATAAATCGTTCACAAGGGTTCAAAGAATGATTAAAAGAAAGGCAAACAAAATAAATACAAGGGAACTAGCAAAAGCACTTGCATCAGCAGGATCGCTAGAATTATATTCAAAGAAATCTCGCATCATACATCATGTATTACATACAACTCACTCCAGGGGTAAGAAGAATTATAATTTTGATACCATAACTCAAAGGGAATCACACAGACAACGTTGCAAACATGGTAACGAAGATAAGCATAAGACCAGTGAATCTGATAGTAATAAATATACAGGAAATTATCAAGGGAAATCAAAGCATAAATACTGTCATTCACATGAGTCAAATTCGTATTCCTTAAATGAACACATGATCCTTAACAAAAGGAAACAAAGCTTGCACAATCGAAACATGATGTATGAAACGAGACCACCACGATATTAAAATGGCATCAATAATCACATAAGTAAATAAATACTGCCCTGTCGTCGTAAATACCTATAATATAATAATAATCCCTGTCTAAGTATCACATAAAATATTTCATTAATGATAGACACAGGAACCGCAGTTTCCTTGTTATCGGAAAATTCCTTTAACAAATTGTGCAACTTAGATCCCCAGCGGGTTTTATAAACTAAGATTGAACAGGTGATATAAAATTGTCACATATGACAAATAATAAATTAACAGGTATTAGGGACACTAAACCCTTCCTGTACGGTTAGACAAAAACTAACCAAATACACATAATAATATGCACTAAACATAAAATAATACATTTTAGGTATTAATGTATTTTAATACAGGATTGTCCAGGCCAAAATATAAGTCCATAAATATGTATTGAAAACAAAAACAAAAAACGGGAACTATTACATTATCATAAAGGCCTACTGCACATAATACTATATTACCACTAAATTTCGTCCATGAATTGAAGGTAAAGATTCCATCTCATGTTACAACCACATATTAGTGTTCTATCCTTAGTAGAGTCTGGGAAAATAACCTGGGAATGTATCTACTTTCACTAATGTAAATGATAATAATATTGCTACTATTTATATCTTTAAGAAATCAACTACCATTAATCAGGTAAAGAAAATGACATATTTATATGATCGGTACAAGATGGAAGTTAGACTAAAAACCACAAGAAATATGATATCAATTTTAACCGAAGAGTTAAAGGATAATCATATAAGGGAGAACCTTAGAAAATTGGTCAGGAAACGATATTTTCTAATTTATCGTGATAATTTTATTAATATACTAGCCACATATCAAAATGCGATTGCCCTACCTGGTAACATTTTTAGGAATAACCTATTTATAAATAAGCATATAGGCGACCATACCTTATACTAGACAGAAAATTATGAATGATAAATGAAATGTTGGATGAAAGTATTATTAAGATTTTAACTCCCCCTTTTAACAGTCAAATGTTTTTGGTTTCAAAAATGATGGTGAATTTAAGCCAGTACTTCTTTATAGAGATATAATGCTACAAGTAAATATAAATATCCCCTCCCTCCTTTAAGGATGTTTTCTCTAACATTCCTCAAACAAAACCTATTAAAATTGGTCAGTGGACACTGGCAAGTAGCATTATATAATAATACATTTAATACGTCCCATGGTTATTATGAATACATTCGTAGACCATTTGGGTTACGTAATGCTCAATCAACATTTAAGCATATGCTAAATCTTCGTGTTAGTGTTATTAATAACGTAGTCATCGCTTACCCAGACAATTTGATTATTTTTCTAATAAGTAGTACAATCACAATATTTAACAATAAGGAAGGTTAAATAGACATTGCATTAGGTAGGCCTCAAACTTTAAATATATATGTTTCATTATATTACCAGGATATTATAATGATAGGTTATACATTAACCACCACTGGGCTCCATACACAATAGCATAAAATACGAACAATGACAGTAAACTAACGTAAAATCACTCGAGTTTATGTTCGTATATAGAGAATCATTATAAAGACATTTTTCCCATTTAACTAACACACTAAAATAATCTCCTCAGGAGAGTGACAGATGTGTATGGAAGTCAGAAAAGTTAATAAAAGTTAATTAATGTCAGCTCCAATTCATGCATGTCCGTCTTATTCATTACCTTAATAATAATAAAATCACGTGTACAGATGCTTCTTCAGTAGACTTAGGCACTGTACTTAGGTAAGATATAGCTAAGTTCTATGTCAGGTATATACTTATGCATAACGAATATTAAATGCACAGCAAACTTGTTACTCTGTAACGGACCAGGAACAATTAGCAAATAATGTTAGGGGCAATTCGTACTTTTAGAAAATCGTATTAGGCTATCCTCTACAAATACTCGTGAATCACTAATATATTCTTGGCTTAGTATAATCTCAAACCTTAGCGTGAAAAGTAGCCAGATATTATCGAACCATTAAGGAATTTCTCCCACATATTGATATTAACTACCTTCCAGGATGATTATAGATAAAATAACAAATCCCTTAAACAATCATCTTGTCATTTACTTCCGAAGTCACTCATGGACGTGGTAAACATGCATAAACATTAGCAATTCCTATGCTAAAATATACTAAAACATTATTTAACTCTGAGGATGAAAATAATAGACGAGAATTACAGTCACTTCAATAACTTTTCCCATTATGATAAGATTTTTACAAAAAAAAAAAAAACTTAGTAAAAGTGACTTATAAACCAATGAAAGTGATACATTAAACAATGCTTCCCTCAGTGTTAATTACCCTTTTATCAAAATGCAACAGGACATCCTGGGAGAGAATATTAAAACAATCTCCATATAATATACTATTAACATAAACTATGGGCAGATGAAAAAACATATACAGTATATCGCTCAGTGCGAAACATACAATGCTCCATGACAGGAATATAATCCTGGACGAATCAGGAGACATAATAGGAATAATTCTACTTTCCTTACCAATTACAAATCAGGGCATAAATAAACTATTACCTATGGTTAACCATTTTTCTAAATATTTAGTGGCGGCACCACTACATGATAAAAACCGCAAATAATACGTGCACATATATCTAATCCCAAATTATTATATGCTCATATACATGTCCCGATATTATAAAGATATCTAATTTCTACTAATTTGAAGCAAACGTTTGTATAACCATATCTCCCCATATCTCCCAGCAGCTAATGGGTAACAATACGGCAAAACCGTAAAATACAACAAGTACTTGGTGGCACAGAAACAATGGAAATCCCTCCACATGGAAAGACTGCATCAAAAAATGACAGTCTATGAATACTACAAAACGTTGAAATAAAAGGAAAAAACTCCTCAGGAAATACTATATGGCGTACAAGAAACGTCTTTCATATAATTATATGACATAACAATTGCCACACAGAAGCCAGGCTACAACAAGGACAACTTCGCTGAACAACAGTGAGTTGCAGTTCAACAATTTCATCATGATGTACAAGCAATTTACGGGCTTGCAAGGAAAAAATGCGTAATCGCCTACACAAGCAATTTACGGGCTTGCAAGGAAAAAAATGCGTAATCGCCTACACAAGAAATCTACACAAGCAATTTACGGGCTTGCAAGGAAACAAATGCGTAATCGCCTACACAAGCAATTTTCGGGCTTGCAAGGAAATAATGCGTAATCGCCTACACAAGCAATTTTCGGGCTTGCAAGGAAAAAAATGCGTAATCGCCTACACAAGCAATTTTCGGGCTTGCAAGGAAATAATGCGTAATCGCCTACACAAGCAATTTACGGGCTTGCAGGAAATAATGCGTAATCGCCTACACAAGCAATTTTCGGGCTTGCAAGGAAAAAAATGCGTAATCGCCTACACAAGCAATTTTCGGGCTTGCAAGGAAATAATGCGTAATCGCCTACACAAGCAATTTACGGGCTTGCAAGGAAATAATGCGTAATCGCCTACACAAGCAATTTACGGGCTTGCAAGGAAAAAAATGCGTAATCGCCTACACAAGCAATTTACTGGCTTGCAGGAATAAAATGCGTAATCGCCGGTCTAATAAAGCAAATAATTCAAATGTTCACTCCAGGTGATACATAAAATAATACGGGTACCCGATCGAAGTTTAAAACTTCACACAGTCATATCTTTAGTAGGTAATAAACTTATAATAAAGAATATTTTTACCAGGCGGATGATATTGTATATGTAAACAGGATAAAAGAGATTGGTAAAGCGCGCAAACCATCCAAAATAAAACCAATCCATATCACTGGAACATAACAATTTCCTCTTCTTAGTAAATTTATCCCTACTATATGCTATATACTATATAATGAAATAATCAATTACAAACATAAATCCGATCGGTTTACTATGAAATAAAATAATATTTCTTTTTACAGATGTGGCCCAAATCAACCAAAATGGATAATAATTTTTGTCTCTACTCTCAACAGCTCCAGGCTCAGACGAGGAACACAACGCAGTACAAATGACGTCTTCAATCCGAGAGCTCTCCTATACAATTTTATTAACAAGCAGATGAAAAGAAAAGAAAAATAAATAAACTAATGGTGACAAATGATATAATCACTATTTCTTACTCTTTACAGATTTTATCCCAGTGAGCAGTGGCTACAGCTACAAGTATTTACTGATACACTAGTTTATTTGACAGGTATCACACAAATGGAATCCAGCGACTAAGGTAATATTGTTCGCTTATTATACAAAATATATAATGGCTTGAGCCATCACCACAGCCCAGAGCGTGGTTGGGAAAATTTTTACGTGTAGTTGCGTGAACATTATTTGGTACTGCTTACATAGTGGTATACACATATATCCTATAAAATAAAGGGTTATGAGACAAACTGTTGCATATCGTGGTAAGTGTAACAGGTAAAAAGCATTGCACAGAAATTAAAAACGAATTATAGAGCTTTACTTTACCAATAAAAGAAAATATTCACATATACTTAGTAGGCTTCTATTTTATTTCTGCGGGAAGCAGGAAGCTGTATTACGAGTACAGGAACTTTGAAAGAAAGTACAACCATTTATTAGGAGAGTATTTACTGCGGGTAAGATAAGATTAACTCATACTTAATATCACTCGAATAACTATAACATACAAAGGAAAAATCAGTGTGAAGTACTATCTTACCAAAATATCTTTCTTCCACCTATTTGAAATATTATTTAAAATCGTGCGTAGTATATTAATACAAGATTATATACTCATTATTATTCCCATAGAAGGTAAAGTATTATTCACAAGCTACGCACTTCAAGAATTCCCAATGAAAATAGAAATAATCTTTTAATGTTCAAAATTCCTCCAAGAAGTATTATACTTAGTGATGATGTCATCAATGACACACACTCCTCAAGTACCATATTGCATGTCCTTATTTATATGTTGGTCCTGCATAAATATTGGCAAGTATTCCTCCAAAAGATGCGAAATCTCCACTTGCTTTAAAGCAATTCAGGCACTATATGCATGTAATTCATATCTATTACTAATCAAACCTCTCTTATATCATCAAATTTCTATTCCTACTATCTATACTTACCTACTGATAGACAATTAACAATATATTACCCTACTCACCCTACACATGGCATGGATTAAGGCTACTGTAGAGAGGCAGACTCAGATAAAATCGATTCAAGGGAATCGTTACATTGGAAAATAAAATATATAATTGCTAGACAATATATCCCACTCTCTTCCACCTTTCAATGTATTTCATTTAATATCGACTTGTTTAATATCTCCCTATTATCAGTTGTTTCAGAAAAAAGTGAAGCTGGGAAGTTATTCAAGGAAACTGGGAATCAAACATCCTGCTAGTATCAGTTGGTTACTCCATATATTGATGAAAATAAAACTTGGTACAAATATTTAATATCCCATGTCTTATCTTTCTGGCAGGTACTATAACATTTTTATATAGAAAAAGTCTACTGTCATATTTTGCATTGTATAAGAGAACTCTATCAATGTAGACTGAATTATCTTGTTATGGAAAATTAACATTGAGCTGTTATTGCACAGCCACAACATAGCAACAAGGCATCTTCATTAATGTGTGAATTTTTAGCATAGGTTAGCTTATACACATAACTACAAGCACCTAGCTCAACACATTAATTTTAAGATTATTTCTTTATGTATGTACCAGTGTATTTTATTCATGTATTGATGTTCATTTTAAGTATATGATGTGCCTATGGCTTTGATGTCAATTTTATATTATTATTGAGGTATTCACTGATAATATCTTAGTTATTGTGTACCCTACCTACATTGTATGTTTGTTTCCACAATCAAGGTTATCTGAGGACAGATTACGGTAGCGGCCTCGAGCATTTGTACACAATAAGGCAAGTGCTGTATGCCACAATCATAAGATAATACACAGGTAAACAGACTGCCTGCCTAAGACCCTGTACACAAGATAAGCAGAGGGCAGATATTGGTAATAAACAGTGTGAGTCACAGTGGTACTCATGTGAGAGTAGGGAGAGAGTAGAAAGGAGAGTAGGGAAAGAGAGTAAGACTCCGACATAACCAAGGAATGGTCACAAGGAGATATGCCTAATCCACAGATAATATAAACTGATTAATGTAGCAGAATGGGTAGGACTAAGAACACGAGGACTATACCTCATGACCACATGACAACCAGACACGTGGCTTCCTACCACAAGACCCACGTGGCTTGTCTGGCCACGTAAGCATGACAACACACAGTAATAATTGTATCCAAAGACAACTGACAACTCAAGTGAAATTGTATATAAACAGTGACACTTACCTAATAGGTAGGATTCTTAAACTTGCTCCCTTAGGGCTATTATACATAATTGTCTCGCCAAGAGAGACACACTACTCTATCAGAAAAGAAGCACATCAATATCATTTCCTGTCTGTGTGTGTATAGAGATATAAGTGTAAATAAATGAACTTTCCATGTTACAACTGTGAAGTCAATTACCTTAGAAAACACCCACGTCTACGCTAACTAACTAATAATAATAACAATACTACAAGTCTCAAGAAGCAAATACAAATAAGTTACCAGAGCTTGAACGAGTTAAAGCCTAACAGGACTGGTACAGGGTATATAATTAGGTGATATAATTAGGTGATATAATTTTGTGATATAATTAGGTGATATAATTAGGTGATATAATTAGGTGATATAATTAGGGGATATAATTAGTTGATATAATTAGGTGATATAATAAGGGGATATAATTAGGGGATATAATTTTGTGATATAATTAGGTGATATAATTAGGTGATAAAATTAGGTGATATAATAAGGGGATATAATTAGGGGATATAAGTAGTGGATATAATTAGTGGATATAATTAGGTGATATAATTAGTGGATATAATTAGTGGATATAATCAGGTGATATAATCAGGTAATATAAGTAGTGTATATAATTAGTGGATATAATTAGTTGATATAATTAGTGGATATAATTAGTGGATATAATTAGTGGATATAATTAGTGGATATAACTAGTTGATATAATTAGTGGATATAATTAGTGGATATAATTAGGGGATATAATTAGTGGATATAATTAGTGGATATAATTAGTGGATATAATTAGTGGATATAAAAAATAGGATTTTTTGTTAATTATAGGAAGGCTTCAGATGCAGTATAGAGGGATTGGCTTTGGTATATGATGAAGGCAAATATTGGTGGTAAAGAAATTAATGTTATAAACATTACAGTATTGTACATGAATGTAGAGGCTATATTACAAACTGGATATGGACTGTCTCATTATTACCATTCTTGTGTGAACTTTGAGCCCTCAGAAAATATGATAACAATTAATTGGAGAAGGTTCTGGGGTGGAGGTAAATATAACATCATTGCTCTGGATGCAGATCAAGTAAAATGCAGGTGAACTGATCTTTCTACACATAATAAAATACAGACTACTGTACAGATTCTGTGGTTGTAAATTTCTATGGTTAACTGCTTTTGTTTTGTAAAAAAGGTATAAGAAAGCAATATTCATTACTGATAATTAATTAAACAATAAATTTGTGATATATTAATTTTGTGGGATTTTCATTTAGATGTGGGAAAAAAATCCTCAGTATGTGGAGATATGCTTCTACCAGATTTGTGATCAATGACATGAAAATCCCACAAAATTAATACATCACATGTACAGTTGGGGAATAATGTATCTGAATACTGTTGGCGGCTTCTGGCAACATCCCCAAAAGTAAACACGTCAATGAGAGAAAGTCTTTATGAATTGAAAGATAACTTTTATTTCACTGTCTGTGGTTGGTCGACGTCACCCAATATCAGTTATCATTATGTAGTAATGAATAAATGTTATCTATTCCTAACGTGTTTATCACTGACATTGTTATCAGAAGTCGTCAACGGTGTCCAGATACTTTGTTTCCCAACTGTACATGTAACACCGCCTGGTAAAATTCCCTATGCTTACGACATTGATTAATATGTCACGAATCAAATGTGACTCGTGAAAATGAACACATAACATATTTCAGAAACATAAACATAATAGCAATTGAAAGAGCATGTAGTGAAATTTTTCTCATTGTTCATCAGTTGTGCTTACATTATGACTTCCTGTAGAATAAAAAAATAAAAGAAAGAGATTTCTTATATGTTAATTTACTGATAAATACCTACTGAAAGAGCTAGTGATTGCTAAAGCACAGTGAGGATTAGGTAATATGGGGAAATCTCAGTGACAAAAAATATTGTCACCAGAAGGTGATGTTGGGCATTACTGGAACCTTTCAGTCTTTTCTCCATTGAGTGCAAAATACTGTTGTCTGATTTCAGTTTGACTTTTCATAAGATTTCTATGATACTTGAGGCTCCTGATGATGACACCAGGAGTAATGATATACAAGGGATTATCACGCTTCCTCCAACTGATGGTCAGGAAACTAATGATGCTGTTTTAGTTGTCTACAAATAAAACAATGGGATTTTCCTGGTTAAATCACCCAAACCAAAACCAACTATAGTCTTTCTATTTTGTACTGACCCGTGAGGAGTTGACCGCGGTGTTGCCAAATCTAGAATCAAAGTATTCACCACATAAAGGAAACTGTCCACTAACGAGAGTATATTGACATGAAATTTTCTACACACAATGAATTTTTCATATAATGGTATATGATACGAACAATTGCTAAGTACGTAAAATAGAGAATATATTTCATGTGTGATGTGGCATATCAATCAAAAGACGTTGCCACTACTTCCGACCCAGGAATTTCCGGGGTGTGGAGAGTGAGGTGACTGAGGTCACATACATACAAATATAAAGAGAACTATTTTGTTCCCATTCTCTTTGGAGTTGTCATAGGGTACCGTTAATTAGATATGGCAACAGCGCACTCAGAAGGAGCCACAGCCTTGTGGGTCAGTACGAAATAGAATGAGTATAGTACAAATTACACATTCTATTTTGCCAAGGAACTTGTCCTTCATTATTGAAGTACAACTTTAGTCTGTCTCGGATTTCCTTGGCCTCTTTGGATTGGCCTCTGCCACCGTGAGGATACTGACGCCATTTTCCCTTTTTGAATTCCTTCGTTACTGAAGTTTTCAGAATCCAGAATGTCTGGAAGTGCATAAGAATCTCTTGAACTAGATCTTAAGTAATTATGCAAGGCAACAGCAGCTAGAGTTATATCATTTGCCTTACTAGGAGATGTGCGTATAGGGGTTCTAAACATCTGAAATCGAGCCGAAAGAAAAGCATTTTTGGATGTTCTCATGGTACGGGACAAGCGGAAATTAAAAATCCTATTCTCATCCATCTGGTTTCTTCATGGGTAAGGTTTCATCAGATAAGGATAATAATAATAATAAAAATAAAACAAAACAAAAAAAGAGTGTGTTTGTAATGGGCCCCAATAGAAAAACATCATCTACAATAAGATAAGGGCACTGCTTATCTGAGAAGGGAATCCTTTCAGGCCGAGTAATGTTCAAGGCATTGTCCTCTGATTCCAGTGCTGCTTTCAGAGAACATTTGTCCAAAACTCCTCCATCACTTGCCCTACCACATGTACCAACATCAACATACACTAAGGCTAGCATTATTAAACTGTAATGTCCATTGTAATCATAGTACTCGGAACCAGAATGACTCGGTTTTTCATGTAGGACTATTCTGGAAGGAGGTTAAAAGAGAAAGAGGAGAAGGAAAGTCTGGTAGCAGGAAAATGAAGAGAGAGGATGGAATTACTGTTGTCAGTAGAAGTGAGGAAGTGAAAGAAGTGTGGAAGAGGCATTTTGATGGTTGTTGCTTACATGCACTGCAGTATAAGTTGGAAAGATCCTATAACTGTTAAACGATTTGGGATTAACTAGTTGATAGTGTTTGACCCGTTTATTGTTTCTAGTGTTATTAATTGTGTAATTCATTTGGTTCTATTACTCTTTAGAAAGGTTATCTCTGACCTGCTTTCTGTATCACTAGGATCATTCTTCACTCGCCTCTCGCACAATACACACTTGTCTGTTTAGTCCAATAAAGCCTTTAGAAGAAGGTTAGACTCTACGTACATCCAGACGTGATACTTGGATTACTTCACTACAATTTATTGGACTAAACATTTCGCTGCTCCGCTGAGATGGAGAAGTTCCTGCGCCCGAAGAAGTTTGAAGGAAGAGAAGGCACTACCTCTGAACAGTGGACCTATTGGTACCGCACATTCACCAACTTCCTCGACTCTATAGAAGTGGTGCCTGATTCCGCCAAGCTAAAACTTCTCATCAATTACGTATCTCCTTCTGTTTTCTCCTATATCAGCGAGTGTACGAGCTATTCTGAGGCTGCTGGCCAAGGACTGTTTATTCAAGGCGGTGACAGCTGACCTCTACTCTCAAGAGGCAGTGTGAGACGCCTTTATTACTGGACTTACCTCTTCCCTCATTCGTCAGCGGCTTTTGGAAAAACCTACCCTTACTCTAGAGGAGGCCGCACAACAAGCTCACAGTCTGGAGATGGCTCAAGTTAATGCTGAAATGTACGCATCTTCTTTCAGTTCTAACAACTATTCTACTGTTACTGTTGCGGTGGACTCTGACTCTTCGCCTTCATATGCTTCAAAAGTACCTGGGGAAGAAAATTAAACGCCAGAATTAGCTGCTACCAAATCTGCCTGTTCGTTCTGCGGTCGCCTCTGTCATCCACGCTATCTGTGCCCAGCTAGGAAAGCCATCTGTCATAAGTGCGGGAAAAGAGGACACTTCAGCTCTGTCTGCAAATCTAAGGGAAGGCCTGAGGAAAAAGTCCGCTATGATACTGTCTTCCTTAACTCTGGCTTCGACATCCGCTCATTGTTCTAGTCTCTGTGTCCTATAGTTAACAAGGTAAGAGTTAATGCACTAATTGACAGTGGAAGCTTTAACAGTTTTATTCATCCGGAAGTGGCTTCTCGACTAAGCTTGAACGTTTCACCATCCAGCGAGACTGTTACGATGGCCTCTTCCCCTCTCGTTACTTCCACTCTGGGACATTGTTTTGTGGATTTGAAGGTACTTGATAATTAGTACCCTAAATATAAGCTTCCTATACTTCCTGATTTGTGTGCTGAGTTAATCTTGGGAAGAGATTTTATGAAATTGCACAAATCTGAAGAATTCTGTCTGGGAGGACCGAAACCTAAGCTGACTATCTGTAGAGTAGTTCAGATGGATATTTAACCACTAAGTCTCTTTCCTAACCTATCCCCAGACTGTAAACCCATTGCTACCCGAACTCGGAGACATAATATATCAGATGAAGTTTTCATTCGGGAAGAAGTTAACACTTTACTGAACAAGGGAATAATTGAGGGAAGTCAGAGTCCTTGGAGAGCACAGGTTTTAGTGACAAAAAATGAGAGACATAAAGGACGAATGGAAGTTGACTACTCCAGAACCATAAACAGGTATACCTATTTAGATGCTTACCCCATGCCAAAGATTGATGAGTTGGTGCACAACCTAGCTAAGTATAAAGTTTTCTCTAAACTAGATATAAAACGTGTTTACTATCAGGTTCCACTGAGGGAGAACGAGAAACTTTACACTGCTTTTGAAGCTAATGGCCACCTTTATCACTTTAACAGAATCCCGTTTGGCTTAACTAATGCTGTTTCTGCATTCCAGCGGGTGATAAATACAATTATAAATGACGATAGATTAGTGAACACCTATGCTTATATTGATGATGTACTTATTGGTGGTACAGATCTTGAAGATCATGATGTACATTTGCAACGCTTTAGAGACGTAGCTTCTAAGTATAATCTCACTTTCAATGAGGATAAATGCCAATGAGGAAAAAGTAAATTGATGGTATTTGAAAGAGCAGAAACTGAAGTGATTGACTTTGCTAAACCTTACAGAGTGGGACTACCAACTGGGACGAAGTGTGAGGTAACTCTGAGAGGTGAGAGGATGGAGGAAGTGAAGGAGTTTAAGTACCTGGGCACAGTTATATGTAAACATGGTTGTATGGAAGGAAACATTAGGGAGAGAGCAGCCTCCTCTACATAGGAGAGGGTGTTCCCTCCCACACTACAAGCCTCCTCTCCGAGCACCCAGGAGAGACTGTAAGAACAGTCACCCATCCGGTACTCAGAGATGTGCCTACGATGCAGGTCCCAAAGACTGGGACACTCAACAATAATATGCTATACTGTCAAAGGGACCAGACAATCGTCACAGTAGGGAGGGTGAGCCCTCTCCATTAAAAAGCCATGAGTCAATAATGTTTGGCCAATGCGAAGACGAACAAACCAAGACGTTGGTGGATGTCGTGGAGCTTGTTAGCCCCAACTGCGTCCCATCTGTCCTGCCAGCAGGAATGAACGGCAGCATCTAAATAGGGTCGAAGGTCCACTGCAGGGACAGGATGACGCCCGACAGGAGGCCGAGAATTGGAGACCGCAGCCTTAGCCAGAGCATCAGCCCGCTCATTGCCATTGACACCCACATGGACCGGGACCCAACAGAAAGTGACTTTGCGGCCACGACGACCCAAGAGGACAAGCCACTCAAGGATGGCCAACACCAGGGGATGGGGAGAGTTAAAATTGCACAAGGCCTGCAAGGCACTACAGGAATCACTATAAATAGTAAAGGAAAGCTGAGGGAGAGTAAAAATCACTTGGATGGCATATAAAATGGCTGAGAGCTCAGCAGTGAAAATCGACATGACAGTAGGAAGCTTACCGTCACGGCAAAAGTTAGGAAAGACAACTCCAAAGCCAACTCCTGCATCAGACTTTGACCCATCAGTGTACACAGGGAGGGACTCCCTGTGAGTGAAGGCATGTTCTAAAAAGAGGGAACGAGCCACTGGAGGAGGAAGAGATTCCTTTTTGTCTGTAAAACAGGTGCAGGGGAAAACTTCTGAAATAAGCCATGGAGCCACCCTAGGGACCTGCACAGGACAAATCTGGAAGTCTTCAATTCCCATCTCCTCCATAGCTTTCCTGACCCGGAAGCCAAAGGGCCATGGTGTACGAGAATGTGAAAGGTAGTAATTAGACATGATATCAGATGACACCGCCAAGCAAGGAAGGGAGTCGGGAAGTCGATATAATCGATGCCAACAACGAACCATTGAGGACTGGCGACGGAGATCTAGAGGTGGTTCGTTGGCGTCCACCAGGAGACTGGTCATTGGTGATGACCTGAACGCTCCAGCATGATGAATAGGGTATAAAATTCTGAGATGGGCATCTGTGGCAGAGGATTATACCTCACACTCATAGTTAAAATTTGACCTAATAAGAACATGGTATAGGTGAAGGAGGGTGGCCCAATCAGACCCCCAGGTTGTATGGCTCAGGACTCTCAACAGATTAAGAGCCTTGAGGCAAGAGACCTTAAGTGTACATAAGTGGGGAAGCCAAGTCAAACGCTTGTTGAAAAGGAGACCCAAAAAGCGAGTCTCCTCGACACAACGTATCCGATGACCATACATGAATAAGTCCGGATCAGGGTGGACTCCTCAGATGCGACAGAAGTGCATAGCACCAGTCTTGACAGGAGAAAATCGAAACCCATGAGAACCAGTCTAACATGACACCCTGTCAAGGGCAAGTTGTATGCGCCGCTCCGCCACTGACATAAGAGAGGCAGCAAACCAGACTGCTAGGTCGTCAACGTACATCGAGTTGGCTATACCGTCCAGAAGGGATGAGGCAATGGCATTAATTGCTACTGCAAACAATGTGATACTAAGGACGCATCCCTGGGGGATGCCCTCCTCCTGTGCAATAGATGCTGAGAGAGATGTACCAACCTTTACAGAAAAACTGAGACCACTGAGAAACTCTTTAATAAAGTGTGGAAGGCAACCTCTCAGGCAATATACATGGAGCTGCTGCAAGATGCCATATTGCCATGTAGTGTCATACGCTTTTTCTAAATAAAAAAAATACACAGATAAGGTGTTGATGTCATGCAAAGGCCTCACAAGCAGCAGCTTCTAACCTGACCAAAGCGTTTGTAGTGGAACGATGTTTACGAAAGCCAAACTGGGACGGAGACAGAAAATCATCCTGTTCCAAGAAGTATATCAGTCTGACATTCACCATCTTCTCAAATAGTTTACAGAGACAGGAGGTCAAGGCAATTAGTCGGTAATTGAGGGCAATACTAGAGTCCTTGCCCGGCTTGGGGAAAGGAAGGATGGTAGCAACCCTCCACCCAGAAGGGAAAACACCCTCCACCCTGATTCTGTTATATAAAGCTAAAAGAAATGAGATTGCCTCCTCTCCTAAGTGTCGCAACATCTAATATATGAAACACTCTGTCTGTGTGTCTGTCTGTCTGTCTGTTTAGCCGCTATGCACGCGCTCATCCTTTCAACTAAAGTAATAATTTTTACATACGTTTTATCGCTAAAACCTGGAGAGTGTCTTGGCCCTATAAAAAAAATGTTTTTCAATTATTAATGGGGTGGGGGGGTTATGGGGGAGGGTTCGAACCCACGCAAGGGCTCTGTGGACTGGCCAGGAGGCAGGAACCGTTGTTGTTGTTGAATTTACTCAAGCAACCCCGTTTTCTTTGATAGCCTACTCACTGTTCCGACTCACTTTTGGTAATATTTATATACTGTACACACACACACACACTTTCAGAAACCCCACTCACCCTTCCCCAAACACACACCAACACGGACACACGCCTACCCTTCTCCCCCCCCTCTCTCTCTCCCCACACTCTCTCTCTCTCTCTCTCTCTCTCTCTCTCTCTCTCTCTCTCTCTCTCTCCTACGCACACGCTCTCTCTTTGGAGGAACAAAAAAACGGGGTGGGTTTTGGGGGTGCGGGAATAGGGGACAGGCTTGGGGTGGGGTGGTTTGGGGGGTGCTGGAATAGGGGACAGCTTGGGAGGGAGATATAGATATAGATATAGATATAGAGATAGAGAGAGATAGATAGATACAGCTAACGCAAAAGAAATCGTCGCACCAGCCGAAATCCGTAACCACGGATGATTTATTAACCTTATAAAGTTTTTTAGGATGAATGAAACAAAAAGAATTTATGTCATGAAGAATTATTAGTATTTAGTTATTTTTCCATAAACTTTTAACACAGCTTTGATACGTTTTGGCATACCGTCAGCCAATTTTTTACAATAATCATCAACCTCAGCCCACAGCTTCCTTATCTTCACTACCCAACAGTCAACATTGGATATTGGGGATTTTGCCTGGCTAATGCCATCGACTGTTTCTTTTCCTCCATGGTCACCTTAGTAGGACACATTTTGCAGCGTAATAAAAAAAATGCCTGCGGAGTAAAATTGGCCAACTAATATCGGGAGCGGGAGGGGGGAGTAGGATATCCCCAAACACCCTTACTGTAGGCCTGACTGACCATTACTAAGAACATAAATTAAAACTCAACCATAGAAAATGAAGCTAAAAGTTACCTAATAGGTGTTTTTTGTTGTGTTAATTAGCTTGTAAGGCTGATAATCCAGAATAAAGACAAGGCGTTAGAAACTGTCGCAATTTGTTTGTGTGCGACCATTTCTTTAGCGTTAGCTGTAGATAGATAGATAGATAGATAGATAGATAGATAGATAGATATAAATATAAATATAGATATAGATATAGATATAGATATAGATATAGATAGATATAGATAGATATAGATAGATATAGATAGATAGATAAATATAGATAGATAGATAGATAGATATAGATAGATAGATAGATATAGATAGATAGATAGATATAGATAGATAGATACAGATAGATAGATACAGATAGATAGATTCAGATAGATAGATTCAGATAGATAGATAGATATTGATAGATAGATAGATACAGATAGATATATACAGATAGGTAGATATAGATAGATAGATATAGATAGATAGATATAGATAGATAGATATAGATAGATATAGATGGATAGATATAGATATAGATAGATATATAAATATAGATAGATAGATATAGATAGATATAGATAGATATAGATAGATAGATATAGTTATAGATAGATCACCCTCCTTATAAGTTCACATACAAATAATTAGAGGAAATTTATTGACAAAACTACATGTAGGATCTTCACCCGAGCAACGTCGGGTATCGCTGCTAGTTGCATATGGGATGTTGTCTGGCCCAGGAGAAGTGTCCCCACAGAGAGAGAGAGAGCAGAATGCAGACCTCTCAGGATGAATATATGGTTATAACTTTCATTCTCGTTCCCTGAGAAATCCAGGGCAGTGCACTCCTTGGCTCTTAACTCGTGCCTCACAGCCAGAGGTCGAGAATCACGGCTGGAGACTCAAGGAAACACCTCCGCCATGGTATTGGCCACTGTCAAATATCCATAATCTTATCTCCTTTGACCTTAGGAGAACTAGTTTTACTATTAATTGAAGACACATAGGCTTTCCAAGATGCACGTCGTGCCTCTTTTAAAATTCGTCGAGCCCGTGCCCTTGGCCGTCGGAAGTCCTCTAAAAGAGTTGGGTCCCCACGATTACGACAAAGCTGAGAGAAAGCAGTGCGCTTCTCCTGCACAGCAGTGGTGCAGACTGGTGACCACCAAGGGACAGGACGTTTGGGAAAGTAGCCAGAAGTTTTAGGGATAGAGTTGAGAGCGGCTGAGTAGAGTACATCAGTGAAATATATTACAGCCTCGTCAGAGCTACTAAAATCGGCTACTGAAGAGACGGAAATAGTTAGCTCTCTAGAAAACTGCCGGTCAGCCTTCTCTAATTTCTACCTAGGAAAACGAGACAGTGGTTCGTAATTATTACCCTCCAATAGTAGAGGGAAATAGTCACTACCATATAAATCAGGCAACACTCTCCAAGTAAAATCCAACAAAGCGTCCGGTGAGCAAAGGGAAATGTCAATGGCAGTAAAAGTCCACTGGGGTTGACCGAACTGTCGCCCCACAGAGGATGACGATCATTAAATACACACAGTGTAGGGGCGGTCCATAAAAACCTCAACAGCAACAGCCTGGAGCGGTGTGTCAAGCTCCAGGCTCGTGCATGAAATATCTCGACGAACTAGGATGGCAGAACCACCATGATGACCCTGCCCTTCAAATGAATTGGAATAAAATGCAGAGTATGCTAGAGGACTGGCAGGAATGTAGTCCCCAAGCATTGGCTCTTGAAGAGAAACACATGAAGGAGAGAAGCTAGAGAGAAGAATGCACAGTTAATCCCAAGAAGTACGCAAGCCATGGCAATTCCACTGAAGGACCTTGAACAGTGTTACTTTGGTCCTGGTTTTGGGGAAGCCTCATGGAGATACTTCCCACTACCACCTCGACCTCAGGGTCTACTCAAACGTTACGTTTTGTCGAATCCTGGGGCACTAGAAGAGCGAACCCGAGGTGTATTACTTGGGGCAGTAATTGGGACCCATAGACGAGTCCCTGAAGCATCTGTTATGTTGGAAGAAGATGAATGTATATGAGCAGAGATATGTTTAGTAACATTTACATTGGTATTGTCCTGTGCAGAAGTGGTATCACTGACACAGGCAGACACATCAACATCCATAATACAGGTGGTAGAATCACTCCGCTGTTCAAGCAGAGGAGAAACTTAATCTTTTGAAGTCGCGACATCAGTGGCATCCACATTAACTTAACGCACCTCTGATGGTCCTGAAGGAAACTTGTGAGGAGGAACTTCTGTTGAATCAAGAGATTCATCAGAGCCACGAGAACGCTTCTGGTGACATTGAGAGGAAACTATGGATGAGTCCTCAGAGATGGTTGCCTTATAAGGAGGAACATCTATGGAGTCAAGTGCCTCAGAGGATCCATGAAGACGTCTCTGTGGCCGTTTAGGTGACTTAAGTTTCCTTTTTGGAGAGCGTGTGGCAGCGTGAACCTCTACCACATGGACACCTTTAGCTAAAGTCTGAAAATTGTCATCAGTTAAAGGGTCACCAGAATGAGTGTCTGAAAAGATTTACAAAACAGAGAAGCTATTATGTAGTGTAACCTTAGAAACGCTATCACTGGAGCATAAAGCTGCTGCCTCTTGAGAGGGTTGAGAGGGTGCTGCAACTGATTTAGGGCGAAGGAAGAGGGCGTATGTCTTAACACCACCATCCTTCTGTCGCCTGAAGTTGAGTTGCTGTCTGGCACTACCAATACTGATGAATTGGATATTAGCCAAGTGGAGGTTATCCAGCTCAAGGAGGTACATCTTACATTGGCGAGACCGCAAGGGGTGAGCATCTCTGCAGTAAAAGCAGTAACTCTCTGACCGACACTCAGAAGTAAGATGTGAGTCAGGAGCAGAACAATTACCACACCGCGAACGGTTGTTGCAGTTCCTCCTCCCATGACCAAACTCATAACAACAGAAACACTGTAAGAGACGCTCAACAAAAGGCTTCACATTAAAAGAGGTGGGGTTAATGTTAATGCGATCTGGGATATGCGAGCCATAGAAAGTGAGGATGATCATATTTTACTGCCTTTCATCTTTGTTACTCGTTGGACATTGTCTAGGCACATAGTAAGAATGTCCTCTTCTGAGAATTGATATAGATCTTCATTATATATACGCCCCTTGCTATAATTAAATGTTCAGTGGGGTTTCATAGATTCAAACACGCTATCAGTAGGACAGGGGAGATTGAGGAGCATCATGGCCTTACCATATTTCTTTATGTGGCCCATTGGTAGTACTCCAATTTCTTTCTCCAAATAATGGGAAGCATGGATAAGGTTACCACGTCCCTCCAACTAGTAAGCCACAAACCGAAAGGGTGTAGAAAGCCGACGTTCCTGTGGGACATTCTCTGTAGACTCATCAAAGATGTTAGGGCAGTAGTCATTGTCACTATGAATTACATTGGCGGACCGCATCATCTGAACTTTACACTGAGTATCCCCCACTGTCAGATTATCTTTTGCCTTAAATGCTGCTTTGGCAGCAGCATTTGTATTGAATGTAATATAACACCGATTAGACCTACAATCACAGTCATAAGTGATTCGGATACAAAGGACTACTCCGAATCACTTAAAAATGAAGTAGATAGCGCCATACGAAAGTGATGCCTGTACATTTGTTATCATTAATGTGTCACAACCACTAACACGGTTCTCTGACACAACATCTGACCTGCTGAGTCTATTCGTATTTGCAGCTCTCTGCACATTGCCACGACCAGATTTTGGCATCTCGAGGGCCTGGTCGACTACCGCTCGAGGGAGAGATTGGAGCTTTAAATTATCCATATATCATTAATTTAGTGTTGTTGGCCCCAGGAGCCAAGAGTTACTACCAACCGGGCAGATGAGGGAACTGAGCGCTTGTCACCATGGGCGGGGTACCTCTTCCGCCACGGGGCCACTTGTTTTAAAAAGCAGCCCCAATGGCTCGAAAGTTTGCCCACGACGGTGCTGAGACCCCCTTCCCCAACATCTCCCGGCCCAGACACCCAACCATCCAACATAGGACTGCCCCTAAAAGGCAGTCCCTCTGGAGGGCAGCACTGTTGGCCCGTACTGGCAGCCTATTGCATGGGAACCATTTAGTCTGGTCTCTCACTGGCGACCTTACTAGCATGGGAAACCCTCTCTCCCCAAAATCGGGGTAGAGCAGGGCCAAAGCCCCCTCTAGCCTAGCTCGCCAGGTCTTAGAGACACACAAGCCCACCCCACCTCGTTAAGGCGATTCCCGTTAGGGGGATGGTTGAAAGGGTGAAGCGTAATACATTGAGATGGTTTGGACATGTAGAGAGAAGGCAAGGTGACGTGTTTGTAAATTAGGAGTATAGAAGTGAAGTTGTGAGACGTGGTGTGTGAGGCAGACCGCCAATTAGATGGCAGAACAGAGTGGAAGAGTATGTAAAAGAGAGAAACGTGAGGGGCAGGGGGGGTTTCGACCAAGTGAGAAAGGAGTGTTGGAGCAGGGAGAACTGGAGGCACTTCGGCCGTGGCCATCCCCCTGGGGTAAGTTCCCAGAGGGAACGAGGCGTTAGAGCTATAGAATAGAATAGAGTAGTATAAATTGTGTTGATACATTAAGTAAGGTGAGATTCTCTTGTTCGTAAATTGGAAGGCTACTGATTCCTTCAAACTATGCCAGAAAACAGGCGGTAATGTATTGAGGAATCGGAGACCTTCAATTTCAACAACACAAAAAATCTCCCCAAATCAGTTTGAATATGCAATCATGAATAATTCCCAGCCTTACTGAGTGCATTAGTAAGAAAGAAGTTAGTGAAGGTTAGAATAGAAATAATTTTGATAGCTAATTAAAACTGTGGAGAGAATTACACGTAATTTATCTTTTGTATAAGTTATTGTGTGGCTTGTAAAGTGACATAAATACTGTACAATATCATACAAGGATAAACAAATAATTCAAATAAATATTTAGTTATTATTACAAGTGGAGAGAAGTTATGGATTTTAATTTTAGTTTCCTTATATTATTTTATGTTATATATTTATTATGTAACACGATTTACAGATTTTTTTTTTTTTTTTTGGTAATTTTCTAAAATTTGTAATGAAAATTAGTTTTTCTGACAAGATTTAATGTTATTAAATAGTAATTAATTTATTATGAGGGAGATTAGTTACAACAAAGTGTTAGTATATTTTTGGTACACCCTGAGCTCGTAAATTCTCGTCCACGTACTAAGATGTTTATGCCATTTGAGCTGGTAACATTTATTTGCGTACTTAGATGTTTATGCCATTTGAGCTGGTAACATTTATTTGCGTACTTAGATGTTTATGCCATTTGAGCTGGTAACAGTAATTTGGTGAGGAATCAGAGTAAGTGGAACATAGTAGAGGGATATGATACAACATTTCGCCCACAATGACACCTTCCCCACACAGTGTTACCAGCTCTGATGATAAAAACATGAGGGGACGTGGTCGCAAATTTACAAACTCGAGTGTACATTAGAGTGACTTGTGCTTGGAATGCATATAGAGATAATAAATAATTGCACAATAAGATCCCCAGTGTACAGTTACAAGCACTAATAAGTATCTAGGTGTGCTTAGAATACCAATAAACAATAAATAAATACACAATAAGCTATATAAATCTCCAGTGTACAGTTAAGAACACTAATAAGTATCCAGGTGTGCTTGGAATACCTACAGACAGTAAATTAATATATAAATGCAAAATAAGCTATGTATATAGATCACCATTAGAATTACTTGGATCAAACCTGTATGTATACTTATAAGTGCTCGTGAATGTACAGAAGTTAGTGAGAAATATTTTAATTAGTAATTTAGTTAAATGCAAAGCAAACTATACTACAACTGAAGAATATCCGAGTTTATTTGGTATTTATTGAAAGAATTACCGTCTTGTAGCAGTGTTGCCAGATCTGGCTAGGTCCCAGTACTTTGCATCGGTCATTTCCTGTACTTTACCACGGTAATTTCCCGGTAGTTTGCCCAGGTTAAGTCCCGGTAGTTTGCCAATATTAGGTCCCGATAGTCTGCATAGGTTAGGTCCCGGTAGTCTGCCCAGGTTAGGTCACGGTAGTCTGCTGTGGTCTAGGCTAGGTTAGGTCAGGTAAGGTAAGTTCAGGCAAATTTCAAAATGCTCCATTTTATATGCCCTATCTTGGGAATGTTTTGTGGAGTAATTGCCATGAAAGAAAATAGTCTTAGAATGGTATAAGTAAGAGGGTAATGAAGGTAGAAAATAATCTTAAAATTGTCTAAATACGTGGGTAATGACGTTAGATTAACCGTACACAATAACGGTAATTCTTTCAATATTTACCGTTTATTTTTACTCACATTTTAGTCAAGTGAAGATGGCGAAGTGATATTTTGATGGCAGGGGAAGACAGATCATCATATTCCTGAAATAAATATAACAGCATTAATTAGATTTTGTTAAAGCCATAAATAAATAAATATAAAATATTTATAATAGAGAGGAGTAATGTAGAATATTTTAGTGTACTATTAACACTCATTTTCTCTAGAACAGGAGAGAGAGAGAGAGAGAGAGAGAGAGAGAGAGAGAGAGAGAGAGAGAGAGAGAGAGAGAGAGAATACTTTGACATACACACATACAGAGAGAGAGAGAGAGAGAGAGAGAATACTTTGACATACACACATACAGAGAGAGAGAGAGAGAGAGAGAGAGAGAGAGAGAAAGAGAGAAAGAGAGAGAGAATACTTTGACACACATACAGAGAGAGAGAGAGAGACACGTTGCAATGCCTGAGCCTGGCAGTGAGGGGGTACCAGCAGCAGCAGCAGTAGTAGTAGTAGTGGTGGTGGTGTTGTAAAGACAGGACGTGCGTATAGCTGCCCGGCTCACTGTGTGTCTAGTCCTGGTACGGGAAGGGTGGCAGTGTCCGTGTGTGTGTGTGTGTGTGTGTGTTGTGTGTGTGTGTGTGTGAAAGTGTATATTTCTCTCTCTGTTTATGTATGTATGTGTTTGTGTGTCAAAGTATTGTGTGTGTGTATGTTAAAGTGTTGTGTATTTCTCTCTCTCTCTCTCTCTCTCTCTCTCTCTCTCTCTCTCTCTCTCTCTCTCTCTATGTGCATGTGTGGAAGTATTGTATATCTCTCTCTCTCTCTCTCTCTCTCTCTCTCTCTCTCTCTCTCTCTCTCTCTCTCTCAAAGTATTGTGTGTCTGTATGTGTGTAAGTTTTGTATCTCTCTCTCTCTCTCTCTCTCATTCTCTCTCTCTCTCTCTCTCTCTCTCTCACTTTCATAAACTTCGTCCTTTATTCTAAAACTGCACCAACAATAATTACAACAATAATAACAGCAATAATAACAATAATAATAATAATAATAATAATAATAATAATAATAATAATAATAATAATAATAATAATAATAATAATAATAATAATAATAATAATAATAATATTATAAATAATAATACAAATAATAATGATAACAATAAATATAATAATAATAATTAAGAGGACTTTTCTATCTACTGGTTACCGTGCTCGGCTCACATCCGAGAGGGGGTGGAAACAATTTGGGAATGTTTCCATAAATGTGTAACCCCTGTTCACCTAACAGAGAATACATATATACTTATACATTCATATATACATACTGTTCACCTAGCTGAGAATACATACATATACATATATATACTGTACATACATACTGTTCACCTAGTAGAGAATACATACATATACATACATACTGTTCATCTCGCAGAGAAAACATACATATACATACATACTGTTCACCTAGCAGAGAATACATATATATACATACATATTGTTCACCTAGGAGACAATACATACATATACATACATATACATAATACATACTGTACACTTAGAAGAGAATAAATACATATACATACATACTGTTCACCCAGCAGCCAATAGGTACGAGATATAAGTGGAGGAGTTGTAACCTCGCCATCCCGGTGTGTGAAAAAGTTCCAGCCATAACCAAAGATCGGTCACCAAGAGCTCTGACCTCATTCCGGGAGGGTAACAGTTGACGAGCACGTGTCCAGTACGTGATTAAGACCAGGTGAAGGAAAGAGTGGACATATGCCCTTCTTGACTGGTAAGTAAACTGCATTATTATGTGTATGTATGTATGCATGTATTATTATGTGTATGTGTGTATGTATGTATTTATTTATTTTGGGTACGCTGGAGGTTCTTGATTCATCCAACACACACACACAAATAGAGAGAAAAAAAATCACAATAATATTTTTTTTCTCTCTCTCTCTCACACACACACACACACACACACACACACACACACAAGTCAATTTAATGTTTATTGAATGAAGACTAACAGTGTAAATATACAATGTTGATTTTGTACGATAGTTGATGTGTGTGTGTGTGTGTGTGTGTGTGTGTGATGCAACCCGTGCAATCACACACACAAACATACACAGAAAGAGATAGATAACGAGAGACAGAGAGAGAGGGGGGGGGAGAGAAAAGTATTTATAAACACACACACACCCAGAAACGTCACACACACACACACACACACACACACACACACACACACACACACACACACACACACACACACACACACAGGGGGGAGATATGATTTATAAACACACACACACACACACACAGACACAAACAGAGAGGCGAATTATAATGTTTACAAAGTGTCATGCAACCCGTGTAATCATTACAGACCCCCTACTGAACAATGACACACACACACACTGGTAAGTTATATTGTTTGCAGTAACACAAACACACACACACGCACACAGAAAACGAACTATTAATATTCTCTCTCACATACACACATACACACACACAGATACAGACACAGGTAATAATAACATTACATACTACTATACACTTTTTTAACATCTCCTTGTCTTACTCCCATAATAATAATGATAATAATATTAATAATAATGATAATAATAATAATAATGATAATAATAATAATAATAATATTGATAACAATTGTTATAATAATAATAATAATAATAATAATAATAATAATAATAATAATAATAATAAATATAATAATAATAATAATAATGAAGCATTCGCTCGTACAGCGAGGACTTGGCGAAAGTATGGCAGAAAAAGTCATGGCCCTGAACTTGACCTTTGACATTTGACCTTGAAAGTCAATAGGTGAGATCGGCATTGTACAATTGCCAAAAAAGGTATTGCGGCAACTATTGATACAATATTAAATATATTAATGTCCATAGTTCTTTGTAGGGATTATAAGTATGTATTACAGAAGGATATGTATATTTCCTTCTGTTATACATGCTTATGGTCCCTACAAATAGTTGTGGATATTACTAGGGTTAAAGTTGTCGCAATAGTTGTCGCAATAACTTTTTTGGCAATTGTATATCCTATCTGTGTTTGTAATTTTGTCGAAATCGGACTAGAAGTTAGTTCTACAGTGACCAAAACGCATGTGGAGAAATTGACCTGAAAATTCAGACCCCTTGATTTTCTACCTAATGCTCAAATCGCGAGTTTTAGGAATACGCCCATCGCTCAAGTACCATTAGAAGCAGAATTGAACATAGATTATTACAGAATAAGTCTGATCGAAACAGATCACTACAACCGAAAATATTGTGGTTTTATCAATTTTCAGTTTTTTTATATAATTCTGACATTGATTTTTACTTTTAACCTTGAAAAACAATTGGTGACCTAGAAATTTTGATGCCTACCTGTGGTGAAAATTTCAGCAAAATCAGACACGAATTGCGACCTGTAGACCGCGAAGCTACAGACATAGCCACAAACACACAAACACACAAGATCATAGAGCAACATACTTGGCTTTCGCCAATGCCAGATAATTTCCAACTGCAAAATTTCGAAGAAATCGGAACAACTTCATATTTGACCTTCAACTTGACCCTCAGGCGATCTTAAAGATCATTGACCTTTTCAAGGTCGAATATAGGTCAAAATTTAAGCTTTGTTAAATACTACAATATGAGCCCAGGTAGAAGTCTCTAGCTCAAGCAAGTCCCGAGATATGGCTATGAATGTGAATTTAATCTGGTCCGTTTGTTTCTTACCCACAGTCTGAAACAAGAACATGAAGGAAAACCCTTCAAAAGCTGCGGCTTTCAAGTGAAATAATAAAATATCCATATGTAAAGGTCTCAAAAATATTAATTATGTTTTATCTGGATTTTCGTATTCATATGGTTATATTGAAATTTTGAAAATGAACCCTTTTTATTGAGGGTGAACCCCTCGGTTGAACCCCCTCTCGGTTGAACCTCTTAAATATTGGTTAAACCCCTTTTAAGAAGTGGTCACCCCAAGAAGAAAAAAAAATGATAATAATAAATTATTCAATGTCGGTAAAAGAAAAAGGATGGGAGGAAGAGAGTGAGTGAGTGAGTGAGTGAGTGAGTTGAACCCCTTTTAAGAAGTGGTTGCCCCAAGAAGAACAAGAACAATAATTACGATAAAACCTAGAGCTCTCGGCTTAGGCCGGAGCTAAAAATTGGAGTAACCACATTATATTATTTTAACCTCAAACATTCCTTCAGTATATATTGTTAAACTTTTCCACTCAATATTCTGAAGGGAACCTTATTATTATTATTATTATTATTATTATTATTATTATTATTATTATTATTATTATTATTATTATTTCAGCTCAATATTCTGAATTTATTACAATTTTCAATATCTTTCAGCAAATATTGTTAAACTTTTCAACTCAATATTCTGTTTTTATTACAAACTTGTTATTATTTTTCAGTAAATATTGTTAAAATACACAATGTATTTCTCTCTCTCTCTCTCTCTCTCTCTCTCTCTCTCTCTCTCTCTCTCTCTCTCTCTCTCTCTCTCTCTCTCTCTCGTGGGTACTCGGGTTGCCGTTCCGAGAGGGCTCTCACTCCCTTGAGTGTTATCACTCATTGGAGTGAGCAAAGAAGTACCCAAACCTCTTGGAGGTCAGTGGTTGGTGAGATTCTCCGTTCCTCTTCTATCAATGAACTTCTCATCTCTTCTCTTCTCAACCACTGGTCCTCATCTCTTCCTCTACAACAGCCTGTCAGTTGGGTAACATTATGGTACTCATGAGGCAGGTGTTGTGGATTTCCCTCCACTCTATAACATGGGATATTTCAGTACCTTAGTCTTGTTGGAAGGGCACTTGATTGCTCCTAGAGTTGGTGGAGCACACTTGGTGACAAGTGCCACTGGCCAGGCCTCAAAAGGGTCGCAGGGGTTCTAGTTGGGTGTTTCGGATGGTGAGGCCGAGTTGCTGGTCCCTTTCTTTCTTTGCCAGCCTTGCCCTGGGTGGCTACGCCGGTCCCCTCCTTGGGGACAAAATGATTGAGGACAAAATGCCATTGTGCGCCGGGTTGGGAAGGCCTCACTCATGACCGGGGCCCAGGGCAAGCGGATGGTCATATTCTGGCAATTTCTGACCCTGTAGGAACTCCCTCCTAGTGTTAGAGGCATCTAACACAGCAGTATCTGTTTCCATGCATCCCCCTCTTTTTTATGCAATTTATGGTGACGACCCAAAGTATTTGATAGCTTTTCTTGTTTTAGAACTTTTAGAACTTGTTAGAATATTCAAAATGGCAACAATGGATCAGAAACCCAAGTCAAAGAACGGACCTGCTTGTAGAAAGTTTGTATGTCCGGAGTGTGAGGTCTACAGGTGGACTGAGGACTTTAGTGGTGCAAGCCACAAAGACCTAATGGACCACCCTACACCTTGTGACTTCTGCAAGCTCCGAAAAGAGCATTTGCAGGAGACACTTGACTTGAAAAATGAGATTAAGATCTTGCGAGATATGGTAGAATCCCTGAGGGCGGGTCATGTTGGTCAGCGTAGCTGCACCGAGGAACCGTCAACCTCAGAGGAGTCTACTAATAAAATAGTGGACAGAGAAAGTAAAGAAAATAAAGGAAAGAAAAATAAAACAAAACGAAGAGAGACAAAGACAGGAGCTAGGTCTACTGCTCCGAATAAAAGGGACCCTAGAGGGTCACAGAGATCTCCAAAAGAGAACTCTGATGGGTTTACTCTGGTAACGGGACGGAAGGCTGCTAAATGTAGTCATAAACCTCCAAACCCAGAACCCACAACAACTTCCAACAGATTTGCACTTCTCTGCTCTGAAGACAGGGAGGCCATATTGGTTGGTGACTCTCAAGTTAAGGGTCAGGATAGGCACTTTGGTGCAGTAAATGGCACCAAAAGATCTGTCAAATGTCTTTCAGGAAAAAGAACTAAAGACATAAAGAAAGAAATAGAAAAACTACCAGTCAGTGAAAGCACAACGGTAGTTGCACAGGTGTCTGGTAACGATCTGTTCCTTAGGAATGGAAAGACTGGCAACACTGAAGAGATCATCCTTGATGCCATGTACATGGTGGATGAACTCAAAAGATTTAAAGCCATTGGGGTAAATGAGAGGCTTGAGGACATGTGTACCCCTCTTGGTGTTCGGTTTGTGGACCCATACAATGTGTTTTATGGGCGAGCAGACCTTTTCTTGCCGGATGGGGTACACCTAAACAAGCGAGGTAAGGAAGTCTTCGGGGACATGGTGAACCAGGTCCTCTACCGTATAGTTAGATCTACCCATGTGGTCAGAGAGGGTCGTCAACCCAACGACAGTGATGCTCCTGAAGTGACACCCATAGAGGTGACACCACCCTTGGAGGAAAGGGTGGGAGCATCCTGTCAGAACGAGGGAAGTTCTTCCACAGAGGGTACCCCGGTACCTGAAGTGGTTGCACCACCTTCTACGGTAGCTGATGCTACCAACCTTAGCCTGGTCAGCAGTGAGCCTTCGGGAAACGTGTCAGGCTAGGGAGTCAGTCAGTTCAGACAGACTCCCTCAGTGTAGTACTGATAAATGCTAGGTCAGTTAGAAACAAATTTAATGAGCTCAGAGCTCTGATAGCAACTGAAAAAGTAGATATAATAGCCATAACAGAGTCCTGGATCCATGCAAGTGGAAGGGACTATATAGGGGAATTCCATATCCCTACCTTTAGATTATTTCATAGAGATCGACCCGATCGGGAGGGAGGAGGAGTAGCCCTGTATATCCGAGACTCCCTAGATCCAGTGATCTACAAAGTCGGGTCAGAACAAGAAGTGTTAGGTGTTGACATGACAGTGGGAAGTGGAGTGTATAGATTCATTGTTGTCTACCGTCCACCACACCAACCCATTGATGATGATTCTAAGTTATATAATGAACTTAGTGATCTAATAGGGGAGAAGATTACCATTATACTAGGTGACTTCAACTGCCATGTTAACTGGGTAGATAAAACCGGAGATGCAGAATCAAGAAGGCTCATTGACTTTGCTGATGAAGCTTTCTTGACTCAGTGGGTGACTGAGCCCACAAGGGGAACCAATATATTAGATCTTGTGTTCACCTCCGAAGATGACCTTGTCTCTAGCTTGACTGTAGATGAGCCATTGGGAGGAAGTGACCATAATATGATTAGATTCTCACTGCAAGTACCCAAGTCTAAAGTTAAAATTCAGAAACAGAGTAAACCCGACCTCCGTAGGACAGATTTCTGTAATCTGAGAAAGGGAGTTAGTGCAATGCATTTGGAAATGGGCCAAGGGGTGAATGAGTCCTGGTGCTTATTCCGAGACTGCTTTATGGCACAACAATCAATGTTCGTGCCCTCTAAGCCAGTTGGATCCCCAATGTCCCAACCCAAATGGTTCACACGAGAAATAGCAGCTACAATAAGGAAAAGAAAGGTAGCCTACCGCCAGTTCAAAAGAACTGGTAATTTAGAGATACAAAGTGAATATTACCACCTACGTAGGAAGGTGAAATCACTTATAGACAGAGCCAAGCGTAACGAGGAACTCCGGATTGCAGCCTTGTGTAAGGAGAATCCCAAGGAGTTTTTTGGTTATGTAAATAGCAGAAAACCAATTAGAAACAAGATAGGCCCATTGCATGATGGGAACGGTGTCTTGCAAAACTCTGATGAAGAGATGGCAGACATTTTAAATTCCCATTTCTCATCAGTGTTCACCCGAGAAGATGGGGGTAACATCCCTGAGCCAGGCACTACTCATGAGGGTGTTACCATAGAAAGAGTCCAATGTAGTGAAGCAAAAGTTAGAGACAGAATAGGTAAATTAAGTGTCAACAAATCTCCCGGTCCTGATGAATTTCTTCCTAGGGTCTTGCGAGAGGTATGTGACCAGGTAACCCCTTACCTGGCTGCTATCTTCAATATATCACTTGAAACAGGAGAGGTCCCATCTGACTGGAAGGAAGCAAATGTGACTCCCATATTTAAAAAGGGAGATCGCCATCTTCCTGGAAACTACCGTCCAATCAGCCTTACATCTGTAGTAGGAAAGGTATTGGAGGGTATAGTTGCAGATAGAATAGTAGATCATCTTGAATCATATAATTTATTGTATGATTCACAGCATGGCTTTAGGCGTCGGCGTTCATGTTTGACCAATTTGATTGAATTTTTCCATGGTATGCTTTCTGAGTATGACCAATGCCGGGCAATAGACATCCTTTATCTGGACTTTCAGAAAGCCTTTGATAAAGTACCTCATCAGAGGTTGATGGCTAAAACCCGTGCACTGGGAATAAGGGGCATGCTTGCTAAATGGATTGAGAATTGGCTAACTGACCGGCGCCAAAGAGTAGTAATCAATGGGGAAGCCTCAAGTTGGGCATCAGTCACAAGTGGGGTTCCTCAAGGTTCAGTTCTAGGTCCACTACTCTTTATAATCTACATTAATGATATAGATGTGGGCATTGTCAGTCGAATTGCAAAATTTGCTGATGACACCAAGTTAGGGTGTAATGCTTCATCATTTGAAAGGTAGAACAATTACATAAAGACCTAGAGAAAGTAGGAAAGTGGTCTGAACGATGGCAGATGCCATTCAATTTGGACAAGTGTAAAGTGATGCACATAGGCCCAGCCAACCAGAGAGCCAGTTACTCTCTGTTGGGAAGTGAAATTAGTAGTACTGACTTGGAGAAAGACTTAGGTGTACTGATCAGCAGTGACCTCAAATTCTCCAAGCAGTGCCTCGCAGTAGAGAAGAAAGCCCAGAGGCTTCTTGGTTATATAAAGAGGCAATTTAGATTTAGAAATAAAGAGATAGTCCTCACTCTGTACAATTCTTTGGTTCGGCCACATCTGGAATATGCTGTGCAGTTCTGGTCGCCGACTCTCAAGAAAGACATTGCGAGGCTTGAGAGAGTCCAGGCTAGGGCCACCAAACTGATCCCATCAATTAGACACATGGGCTACCAGAGAAGGCTGCAGGCACTAGGTCTCTTCTCATTAGAGACCAGACGCTTGAGAGGTCAACTAATTGAAGTTTTCAAATCCTTCGTGGATATGAAAACATTGATTATCAGTGCCTGTTTAGCTTAAACACTAATGCAACTAGAAACCATGGATGGAAACTAGACTTGAAACGCTTCCGCCATAATACGTTAGGTAATTTCTTCACATATAAAATCTGCAATGTCTGGAATCAGCTACCAGCAGAGGTAGTTGATAGTTCATCGATAGAACAGTTCAAGAAACAGTTAGACAAAGTTCTGCCAAGCGTGGTAGAGTTATAGGGATTGTTTCCTCCTTTCCTGTACAAAAATTTCCTAGTCCGGCCTTTTTTCCCCCGGGTTAGGTACATTTCAATTTCCATACCCGCAATGCGGGTGGGAGAGGTGGGTGGTGAGAGCCTTCTCTTTACTATACTTTTCTCTCACTATTAGTTAGCAACTACTACTACACCTACGGTACCTCCTTGGTATGGGTCGTAAGACCTTTTGAGGTGCTACTTGTCCTTGTAACTCCTTGTAACTCTCTCTCTCTCTCTCTCTCTCACACACACACACACACAGACTCTTACGCACACACACACACACACACGCCAAGTTGATTACAGTATATGTGACTTTTACTGTTTTAAGTTTAGTAATAATGATAAAATGTATTTCTCTCTCTCTCTCTCTCTCTCTCTCTCTCTCTCTCTCTCTCTCTCTCTCTCTCAAATACACACACAGCCGCATACATACTCTCTCTCTTTCATTCGAGGTCACATTCTCCACCTATTATCTCCCTCCTCTCTCTCTCTCTCTCTCTCTCTCTCTCACACACACACACACACACACACACACATAACTAACGCTTGCCTGAACGAAATGAGAGAGAGAGAGAGAGAGAGAATAGGTGGAGAATGTGAACTCGAGTGAGTGAATGTGTGTAAATAGGAGAGAGAGAGAGAGAGAGAGAGAGAGAGAGAGAGAGAGAGAGAGAGAGAGAGAGTAATCACTCCTTTCCTAACACACACATACACTCACTCTCTCTCTCTCTATCTCTCATATATACACACACAGCCGTATACACATACTCTCTCTCTCTGATGCACACACTCTCACACAGCCAAACACACACACATACACACGTTCACTCACACGCACACACACACACACACACACACACACTCTCTCTCTCTCTCTCTCTCTCTCTCTCTCTCTCTCTCTCTCTCTCTCTCTCTCTCTCTCTCTCATATATATATGTATATACACACACAGCCGCACACATACTCTCTCTCATACACACACCCACACAGAAATGTAGATAATGTTTCGTGGTAATATTTGAATGATTTCTATAATTCCCTAATTTTCTGACTAATTTCCATCTGGATAGATAATGTTTCGTGGCAATATTTCTGACTAACACGCTCCTGACATATAGATAGAAAATTGATCTTAGTAATACTTAAAGAACTCGTAAAACTTGAGAGGAGGTTTAGAGTTGAAGCTATAGTCGCAAGCCCGATCTTCCTCCAACTCTTTCCCTCTTTCTATTTTTTCTTCATCTTTTTCCCGCCAATCCTATGTTGTCTGGGTAGGGCTATGCAACTAGTTGGTGGTGGCGGCTTCTTTACCATCGTTACTGCCCCTCTAGTATAATTTGATTCTGTGTTATGCATCCAAAGATCTAGTTTTATGGGTTTTCTCTATCTGCTTTTCTTTTTGTTTACCTGAAACTTAGGTTTCCAGATGTGGAGTTGAACCCGGGTCCGAGGCGTCCCCCTCCTCGAATGTGCGTGGTTTATCAGGGAACTTTGCTGATTTGACTGTGGCGGGCACCCTTCATAAAGTGTTGTTATGCTCAGAGACTCTTGTCTCTGACGGGCGTCATCAGTCGGGATTACGGATTCCTGGTTTGGTCGACCTGTTCTGCTGTACCATGGGGAGTTGCTGCGGTCTCGTGGGATAGCCGCTTACGTTAGAAATGGTTTGGGCTGTTTTAGACAGAAAAAGTTTGAATGTGGTTGCTGTGAGATTTTGAGAGTATGTGGGAGACGGTTTAATTTTTATCTTTACAGCTTGTATTGGAACCCAGATCTGGAGGATGGTATATGTGACTGTTTGTTAATACCAATGGCTAGGGTACAAGCAGAGGAAAGTAGTTTGTCATTTGTCTTTATGGGTGACCTCAACGGGCACCATGAGGAAAGGCTAGGGTCCTCAATAACGACTCGTCATGGTGTTGCTGCTCTGGCGTTGACCAAGTGTTTGGTGGCCCAACCCATGTGAGATGTGGACCCTTGACCTGGTGATAATTGACGTTCATTCTTCTCTCTCTGTGAAAGTTTCCACTGCCCAATCAGTTTCGAACCTGTGTGTGAGGTGGGAAGTGCTTCTGAAGAATCGTGTTAATTGGGATTCAGTTTGTGGTGCTGTGCATGGGTTTCCATGGCATTTAATGTATGTTGCTGATATTCCGGTTGAGTTGCTGAATCAGCATTTGTCTGATGTAATTGAGCAATATGTGTCTAAGAAGATCATTCGTGTGCGCAATAGTGATAAACCTTGGTTTACTGATGAGTGTAGGGTCACATTTGATCTTAAGCAGGGTGCCTATCGTAGGTGGACGCGTGATCGTTGCAGAGCAAAGTGG